>BTCW01000014.1:2500-10000 GCA_033239725.1 Echinochloa phyllopogon | reverse complement strand
GGGTTTAGGGTTTAGGGTTTAGGGTTTAGGGTTTAGGGTTTAGGGTTTAGGGTTTAGGGTTTAGGGTTTAGGGTTTAGGGTTTAGGGTTTTTAGGGTTTAGGGTTTAGGGTTTTAGGGTTTAGGGTTTAGGGTTTAGGGTTTAGGGTTTAGGGTTTAGGGTTTAGGGTTTAGGGTTTAGGGTTTAGGGTTTAGGGTTTTAGGGTTTAGGGTTTTAGGGTTTAGGGTTTAGGGTTTTAGGGTTTAGGGTTTAGGGTTTTAGGGTTTAGGGTTTAGGGTTTAGGGTTTAGGGTTTAGGGTTTAGGGTTTAGGGTTTAGGGTTTAGGGTTTAGGGTTTAGGGTTTAGGGTTTAGGGTTTAGGGTTTTAGGGTTTAGGGTTTAGGGTTTAGGGTTTAGGGTTTAGGGTTTAGGGTTTAGGGTTTAGGGTTTTAGGGTTTAGGGTTTAGGGTTTAGGGTTTAGGGTTTAGGGTTTTAGGGTTTAGGGTTTAGGGTTTAGGGTTTAGGGTTTAGGGTTTAGGGTTTAGGGTTTAGGGTTTAGGGTTTAGGGTTTAGGGTTTAGGGTTTAGGGTTTAGGGTTTAGGGTTTAGGGTTTAGGGTTTAGGGTTTAGGGTTTAGGGTTTAGGGTTTAGGGTTTAGGGTTTAGGGTTTAGGGTTTAGGGTTTAGGGTTTAGGGTTTAGGGTTTAGGGTTTAGGGTTTAGGGTTTAGGGTTTAGGGTTTAGGGTTTAGGGTTTAGGGTTTAGGGTTTAGGGTTTAGGGTTTAGGGTTTAGGGTTTAGGGTTTAGGGTTTAGGGTTTAGGGTTTAGGGTTTAGGGTTTAGGGTTTAGGGTTTAGGGTTTAGGGTTTAGGGTTTAGGGTTTAGGGTTTAGGGTTTAGGGTTTAGGGTTTAGGGTTTAGGGTTTAGGGTTTAGGGTTTAGGGTTTAGGGTTTAGGGTTTAGGGTTTAGGGTTTAGGGTTTAGGGTTTAGGGTTTAGGGTTTAGGGTTTAGGGTTTTAGGGTTTAGGGTTTAGGGTTTAGGGTTTAGGGTTTAGGGTTTAGGGTTTAGGGTTTAGGGTTTAGGGTTTAGGGTTTAGGGTTTAGGGTTTAGGGTTTAGGGTTTAGGGTTTAGGGTTTAGGGTTTAGGGTTTAGGGTTTAGGGTTTAGGGTTTAGGGTTTAGGGTTTAGGGTTTAGGGTTTAGGGTTTAGGGTTTAGGGTTTAGGGTTTAGGGTTTAGGGTTTAGGGTTTAGGGTTTAGGGTTTAGGGTTTAGGGTTTAGGGTTTAGGGTTTAGGGTTTAGGGTTTAGGGTTTAGGGTTTAGGGTTTAGGGTTTAGGGTTTAGGGTTTAGGGTTTAGGGTTTAGGGTTTAGGGTTTAGGGTTTAGGGTTTAGGGTTTAGGGTTTAGGGTTTAGGGTTTAGGGTTTAGGGTTTAGGGTTTAGGGTTTAGGGTTTAGGGTTTAGGGTTTAGGGTTTAGGGTTTAGGGTTTAGGGTTTAGGGTTTAGGGTTTAGGGTTTAGGGTTTAGGGTTTAGGGTTTAGGGTTTAGGGTTTAGGGTTTAGGGTTTAGGGTTTAGGGTTTAGGGTTTAGGGTTTAGGGTTTAGGGTTTAGGGTTTAGGGTTTAGGGTTTAGGGTTTAGGGTTTAGGGTTTAGGGTTTAGGGTTTAGGGTTTAGGGTTTAGGGTTTAGGGTTTAGGGTTTAGGGTTTAGGGTTTAGGGTTTAGGGTTTAGGGTTTAGGGTTTAGGGTTTAGGGTTTAGGGTTTAGGGTTTAGGGTTTAGGGTTTAGGGTTTAGGGTTTAGGGTTTAGGGTTTAGGGTTTAGGGTTTAGGGTTTAGGGTTTAGGGTTTAGGGTTTAGGGTTTAGGGTTTAGGGTTTAGGGTTTAGGGTTTAGGGTTTAGGGTTTAGGGTTTAGGGTTTAGGGTTTAGGGTTTAGGGTTTAGGGTTTAGGGTTTAGGGTTTAGGGTTTAGGGTTTAGGGTTTAGGGTTTAGGGTTTAGGGTTTAGGGTTTAGGGTTTAGGGTTTAGGGTTTAGGGTTTAGGGTTTAGGGTTTAGGGTTTAGGGTTTAGGGTTTAGGGTTTAGGGTTTAGGGTTTAGGGTTTAGGGTTTAGGGTTTAGGGTTTAGGGTTTAGGGTTTAGGGTTTAGGGTTTAGGGTTTAGGGTTTAGGGTTTAGGGTTTAGGGTTTAGGGTTTAGGGTTTAGGGTTTAGGGTTTAGGGTTTAGGGTTTAGGGTTTAGGGTTTAGGGTTTAGGGTTTAGGGTTTAGGGTTTAGGGTTTAGGGTTTAGGGTTTAGGGTTTAGGGTTTAGGGTTTAGGGTTTAGGGTTTAGGGTTTAGGGTTTAGGGTTTAGGGTTTAGGGTTTAGGGTTTAGGGTTTAGGGTTTAGGGTTTAGGGTTTAGGGTTTAGGGTTTAGGGTTTAGGGTTTAGGGTTTAGGGTTTAGGGTTTAGGGTTTAGGGTTTAGGGTTTAGGGTTTAGGGTTTAGGGTTTAGGGTTTAGGGTTTAGGGTTTAGGGTTTAGGGTTTAGGGTTTAGGGTTTAGGGTTTAGGGTTTAGGGTTTAGGGTTTAGGGTTTAGGGTTTAGGGTTTAGGGTTTAGGGTTTAGGGTTTAGGGTTTAGGGTTTAGGGTTTAGGGTTTAGGGTTTAGGGTTTAGGGTTTAGGGTTTAGGGTTTAGGGTTTAGGGTTTAGGGTTTAGGGTTTAGGGTTTAGGGTTTAGGGTTTAGGGTTTAGGGTTTAGGGTTTAGGGTTTAGGGTTTAGGGTTTAGGGTTTAGGGTTTAGGGTTTAGGGTTTAGGGTTTAGGGTTTAGGGTTTAGGGTTTAGGGTTTAGGGTTTAGGGTTTAGGGTTTAGGGTTTAGGGTTTAGGGTTTAGGGTTTAGGGTTTAGGGTTTAGGGTTTAGGGTTTAGGGTTTAGGGTTTAGGGTTTAGGGTTTAGGGTTTAGGGTTTAGGGTTTAGGGTTTAGGGTTTAGGGTTTAGGGTTTAGGGTTTAGGGTTTAGGGTTTAGGGTTTAGGGTTTAGGGTTTAGGGTTTAGGGTTTAGGGTTTAGGGTTTAGGGTTTAGGGTTTAGGGTTTAGGGTTTAGGGTTTAGGGTTTAGGGTTTAGGGTTTAGGGTTTAGGGTTTAGGGTTTAGGGTTTAGGGTTTAGGGTTTAGGGTTTAGGGTTTAGGGTTTAGGGTTTAGGGTTTAGGGTTTAGGGTTTAGGGTTTAGGGTTTAGGGTTTAGGGTTTAGGGTTTAGGGTTTAGGGTTTAGGGTTTAGGGTTTAGGGTTTAGGGTTTAGGGTTTAGGGTTTAGGGTTTAGGGTTTAGGGTTTAGGGTTTAGGGTTTAGGGTTTAGGGTTTAGGGTTTAGGGTTTAGGGTTTAGGGTTTAGGGTTTAGGGTTTAGGGTTTAGGGTTTAGGGTTTAGGGTTTAGGGTTTAGGGTTTAGGGTTTAGGGTTTAGGGTTTAGGGTTTAGGGTTTAGGGTTTAGGGTTTAGGGTTTAGGGTTTAGGGTTTAGGGTTTAGGGTTTAGGGTTTAGGGTTTAGGGTTTAGGGTTTAGGGTTTAGGGTTTAGGGTTTAGGGTTTAGGGTTTAGGGTTTAGGGTTTAGGGTTTAGGGTTTAGGGTTTAGGGTTTAGGGTTTAGGGTTTAGGGTTTAGGGTTTAGGGTTTAGGGTTTAGGGTTTAGGGTTTAGGGTTTAGGGTTTAGGGTTTAGGGTTTAGGGTTTAGGGTTTAGGGTTTAGGGTTTAGGGTTTAGGGTTTAGGGTTTAGGGTTTAGGGTTTAGGGTTTAGGGTTTAGGGTTTAGGGTTTAGGGTTTAGGGTTTAGGGTTTAGGGTTTAGGGTTTAGGGTTTAGGGTTTAGGGTTTAGGGTTTAGGGTTTAGGGTTTAGGGTTTAGGGTTTAGGGTTTAGGGTTTAGGGTTTAGGGTTTAGGGTTTAGGGTTTAGGGTTTAGGGTTTAGGGTTTAGGGTTTAGGGTTTAGGGTTTAGGGTTTAGGGTTTAGGGTTTAGGGTTTAGGGTTTAGGGTTTAGGGTTTAGGGTTTAGGGTTTAGGGTTTAGGGTTTAGGGTTTAGGGTTTAGGGTTTAGGGTTTAGGGTTTAGGGTTTAGGGTTTAGGGTTTAGGGTTTAGGGTTTAGGGTTTAGGGTTTAGGGTTTAGGGTTTAGGGTTTAGGGTTTAGGGTTTAGGGTTTAGGGTTTAGGGTTTAGGGTTTAGGGTTTAGGGTTTAGGGTTTAGGGTTTAGGGTTTAGGGTTTAGGGTTTAGGGTTTAGGGTTTAGGGTTTAGGGTTTAGGGTTTAGGGTTTAGGGTTTAGGGTTTAGGGTTTAGGGTTTAGGGTTTAGGGTTTAGGGTTTAGGGTTTAGGGTTTAGGGTTTAGGGTTTAGGGTTTAGGGTTTAGGGTTTAGGGTTTAGGGTTTAGGGTTTAGGGTTTAGGGTTTAGGGTTTAGGGTTTAGGGTTTAGGGTTTAGGGTTTAGGGTTTAGGGTTTAGGGTTTAGGGTTTAGGGTTTAGGGTTTAGGGTTTAGGGTTTAGGGTTTAGGGTTTAGGGTTTAGGGTTTAGGGTTTAGGGTTTAGGGTTTAGGGTTTAGGGTTTAGGGTTTAGGGTTTAGGGTTTAGGGTTTAGGGTTTAGGGTTTAGGGTTTAGGGTTTAGGGTTTAGGGTTTAGGGTTTAGGGTTTAGGGTTTAGGGTTTAGGGTTTAGGGTTTAGGGTTTAGGGTTTAGGGTTTAGGGTTTAGGGTTTAGGGTTTAGGGTTTAGGGTTTAGGGTTTAGGGTTTAGGGTTTAGGGTTTAGGGTTTAGGGTTTAGGGTTTAGGGTTTAGGGTTTAGGGTTTAGGGTTTAGGGTTTAGGGTTTAGGGTTTAGGGTTTAGGGTTTAGGGTTTAGGGTTTAGGGTTTAGGGTTTAGGGTTTAGGGTTTAGGGTTTAGGGTTTAGGGTTTAGGGTTTAGGGTTTAGGGTTTAGGGTTTAGGGTTTAGGGTTTAGGGTTTAGGGTTTAGGGTTTAGGGTTTAGGGTTTAGGGTTTAGGGTTTAGGGTTTAGGGTTTAGGGTTTAGGGTTTAGGGTTTAGGGTTTAGGGTTTAGGGTTTAGGGTTTAGGGTTTAGGGTTTAGGGTTTAGGGTTTAGGGTTTAGGGTTTAGGGTTTAGGGTTTAGGGTTTAGGGTTTAGGGTTTAGGGTTTAGGGTTTAGGGTTTAGGGTTTAGGGTTTAGGGTTTAGGGTTTAGGGTTTAGGGTTTAGGGTTTAGGGTTTAGGGTTTAGGGTTTAGGGTTTAGGGTTTAGGGTTTAGGGTTTAGGGTTTAGGGTTTAGGGTTTAGGGTTTAGGGTTTAGGGTTTAGGGTTTAGGGTTTAGGGTTTAGGGTTTAGGGTTTAGGGTTTAGGGTTTAGGGTTTAGGGTTTAGGGTTTAGGGTTTAGGGTTTAGGGTTTAGGGTTTAGGGTTTAGGGTTTAGGGTTTAGGGTTTAGGGTTTAGGGTTTAGGGTTTAGGGTTTAGGGTTTAGGGTTTAGGGTTTAGGGTTTAGGGTTTAGGGTTTAGGGTTTAGGGTTTAGGGTTTAGGGTTTAGGGTTTAGGGTTTAGGGTTTAGGGTTTAGGGTTTAGGGTTTAGGGTTTAGGGTTTAGGGTTTAGGGTTTAGGGTTTAGGGTTTAGGGTTTAGGGTTTAGGGTTTAGGGTTTAGGGTTTAGGGTTTAGGGTTTAGGGTTTAGGGTTTAGGGTTTAGGGTTTAGGGTTTAGGGTTTAGGGTTTAGGGTTTAGGGTTTAGGGTTTAGGGTTTAGGGTTTAGGGTTTAGGGTTTAGGGTTTAGGGTTTAGGGTTTAGGGTTTAGGGTTTAGGGTTTAGGGTTTAGGGTTTAGGGTTTAGGGTTTAGGGTTTAGGGTTTAGGGTTTAGGGTTTAGGGTTTAGGGTTTAGGGTTTAGGGTTTAGGGTTTAGGGTTTAGGGTTTAGGGTTTAGGGTTTAGGGTTTAGGGTTTAGGGTTTAGGGTTTAGGGTTTAGGGTTTAGGGTTTAGGGTTTAGGGTTTAGGGTTTAGGGTTTAGGGTTTAGGGTTTAGGGTTTAGGGTTTAGGGTTTAGGGTTTAGGGTTTAGGGTTTAGGGTTTAGGGTTTAGGGTTTAGGGTTTAGGGTTTAGGGTTTAGGGTTTAGGGTTTAGGGTTTAGGGTTTAGGGTTTAGGGTTTAGGGTTTAGGGTTTAGGGTTTAGGGTTTAGGGTTTAGGGTTTAGGGTTTAGGGTTTAGGGTTTAGGGTTTAGGGTTTAGGGTTTAGGGTTTAGGGTTTAGGGTTTAGGGTTTAGGGTTTAGGGTTTAGGGTTTAGGGTTTAGGGTTTAGGGTTTAGGGTTTAGGGTTTAGGGTTTAGGGTTTAGGGTTTAGGGTTTAGGGTTTAGGGTTTAGGGTTTAGGGTTTAGGGTTTAGGGTTTAGGGTTTAGGGTTTAGGGTTTAGGGTTTAGGGTTTAGGGTTTAGGGTTTAGGGTTTAGGGTTTAGGGTTTAGGGTTTAGGGTTTAGGGTTTAGGGTTTAGGGTTTAGGGTTTAGGGTTTAGGGTTTAGGGTTTAGGGTTTAGGGTTTAGGGTTTAGGGTTTAGGGTTTAGGGTTTAGGGTTTAGGGTTTAGGGTTTAGGGTTTAGGGTTTAGGGTTTAGGGTTTAGGGTTTAGGGTTTAGGGTTTAGGGTTTAGGGTTTAGGGTTTAGGGTTTAGGGTTTAGGGTTTAGGGTTTAGGGTTTAGGGTTTAGGGTTTAGGGTTTAGGGTTTAGGGTTTAGGGTTTAGGGTTTAGGGTTTAGGGTTTAGGGTTTAGGGTTTAGGGTTTAGGGTTTAGGGTTTAGGGTTTAGGGTTTAGGGTTTAGGGTTTAGGGTTTAGGGTTTAGGGTTTAGGGTTTAGGGTTTAGGGTTTAGGGTTTAGGGTTTAGGGTTTAGGGTTTAGGGTTTAGGGTTTAGGGTTTAGGGTTTAGGGTTTAGGGTTTAGGGTTTAGGGTTTAGGGTTTAGGGTTTAGGGTTTAGGGTTTAGGGTTTAGGGTTTAGGGTTTAGGGTTTAGGGTTTAGGGTTTAGGGTTTAGGGTTTAGGGTTTAGGGTTTAGGGTTTAGGGTTTAGGGTTTAGGGTTTAGGGTTTAGGGTTTAGGGTTTAGGGTTTAGGGTTTAGGGTTTAGGGTTTAGGGTTTAGGGTTTAGGGTTTAGGGTTTAGGGTTTAGGGTTTAGGGTTTAGGGTTTAGGGTTTAGGGTTTAGGGTTTAGGGTTTAGGGTTTAGGGTTTAGGGTTTAGGGTTTAGGGTTTAGGGTTTAGGGTTTAGGGTTTAGGGTTTAGGGTTTAGGGTTTAGGGTTTAGGGTTTAGGGTTTAGGGTTTAGGGTTTAGGGTTTAGGGTTTAGGGTTTAGGGTTTAGGGTTTAGGGTTTAGGGTTTAGGGTTTAGGGTTTAGGGTTTAGGGTTTAGGGTTTAGGGTTTAGGGTTTAGGGTTTAGGGTTTAGGGTTTAGGGTTTAGGGTTTAGGGTTTAGGGTTTAGGGTTTAGGGTTTAGGGTTTAGGGTTTAGGGTTTAGGGTTTAGGGTTTAGGGTTTAGGGTTTAGGGTTTAGGGTTTAGGGTTTAGGGTTTAGGGTTT